>CM031242.1:639344813-639382313 GCA_018340775.1 Taxus wallichiana var. yunnanensis | reverse complement strand
AGAGCTAACATCATATAACCTAATTGAGACATAGTGGAATAAGCCAAGCCTCTTTTAAGATCTTTTTGAGCGAGAGCCATAGTAGCTCCCAATAGAGCTGTTATTCCACCTATCCAAGAGATAAGACTCATTATTAAAGGTAAAGCTCTGAAAAGAGGAAACAATCGAGTTACAAGAAAAATTCCTGCTGCTACCATAGTAGCGGCATGTATAAGAGCTGAAATAGGAGTAGGTCCTTCCATAGCATCAGGTAACCATACATGAAGTGGAAATTGTGCAGATTTGGCTACTGGACCTGAAAATAAGAGAAAAGTACACGAAGTAACAAAGAATGAACTAACCCCATCAACGGCAATCAATTCGTTTAATTTTTCGGACAAATATTTAAATTCGAAACTACCCGTGACCCAATAAAAACCTAAGATTCCTAATAAGAGTCCAAAATCTCCCACACGATTAGTTATAAATGCTTTTTGACAAGCATTAGCCGCACTGGGTCGTGTAAACCAGAAACCTATCAATAAATAGGAACATATTCCCACTAATTCCCAAAATATATATATTTGTAGTAAATTAGGACTAATAACTAGTCCTAGCATAGAAGCATTGAAAAAGTTGAGATAAGCAAAAAACCTAACATACGTTTTATCATGAGACATATAGTTATCACTGTAGATCATAACCATGGTTCCAACTGTTGTAACTAAAACTAACATAATGGAAGTAAGTGGATCAATCAAATAGCCCAACTCTAACGAAAACTTATTGTTGATGATCCAGGACCAGAAATATCGATGGATAGGACCACCGGTAATTTGTTGTAAGAATAGATTGAAAGAAATAAACATAGCTACACTTAGCATAAAAATGCTAATAAGAGCCCATGTACGACGAAGGCTCTTAGTTGCCCCAGGAAAAAATAAGGATCCTAATCCGATTGGTACAGAAACTGAAAGCGGAAAGAAAGGCACGATCCGAGCATATTTATATAGAAATTCCATAGGAAGATCGAATCATTATTTGAAATGTTTTTCTATTGAACATTCTTGGTTTCCAATCCACTAGATCCGGAAGAAAATGACAAAAAAAGAATAGGTCGCATTCTAAGAAGAATGATAGAATATGGGATGGGATCCCATCAATTTAATATTCCATTGACCTTTTTTCATCCTTTTTTATGCAAATACCAGATTTAAACCGATCAATACTTAATACTCATCAAATAAGATGAGTAATGAAGGAACTCTAGTACCTAATTTTCAGTCTAGGTACTCAAATATAGATATAAAGATAGCTGTGTACACACACAAATTGTATATGAATGATTTAATATAATTTGAATTTAGTTTGATTATCCAAAGATACAGTATTTATAATACTTCTTATACTATTGTTACTTTGTATAATAATTAGGACCAGATGGTCAAATTAAAAATTGATTCAACAATTCGTATTTGATTTGTATAGATGACACCCATTTTGACAAATGGGTGGGGTGGGAACGCATTAACCAAAATAAGGTGAGTCATAACTTATTTAAATTGAAAATAATTGAGGGAGTTAAATCTTTATTAAAGATTAAAGTTTATTTTCTTCATAAAAAACTATATGTTTTGATAAGTACATACATGTCCTTCACATCGAATTAGATAAATGAATTCAAACTATTATTCATTATGGCAGCCCAAAGAAGTGTACCTCTAAATCAAAAAAAAAAAATTGCAGTAATGTTTGGAAGGGAAAAGCATATCAGGCCATAGTAGAAGATTTTTCTAATTTCTATGGCTCACCCAAATAAAATATAGATCCGGAGGATGATGCGTAACATTAACAAATACACTAAATAGACAATTCATTTTCATCACTATACCTTATATTTTGACATTCACTTTGTCAAAGTATAAGCAAAATCATTCTCTTCCTCCGCATCTCATATTTTGACATTCACTTTGTCACATATTTGATCAATCATCCTCAACAACTACGTCTTCTACTTTGACATTCACTTTGTCAAAGTTTAAGCGCAATCTTTCTCAACCTTTAAGTCTTATATTTTAATATTCACTTTATTAAAATCAAGGAAAATCACATCAAATCAAATCTTATCAAAGGCCCCTATATATCAATACTCACTTTATTAAGTTATAGGAAAATCATACGTAATTGAGTCAAAAGTCCTATCCAAGTCTTATACGTTGAGTATTCATGTTATTCACGTATCACGCAAATCAATTCAACATCTATAATTTATACATGGAAAATTCACTTTGTTCACATATCAAGTGAATTCAATCCAATTTGATCAATTTTTTTTTCAAATCTCACACTTACGTTTTGATTATCTCCCACAAAAGTTGAAAACAATCTATAACGCGATGGTGTTTATATGTAGTAAGAGTACCCATGTCCCCGATGATTATGAAAGATTCAATCCTTTTGGTGTGGACCTTTTGACGACGAAGAAATTATAGAACAACCTAAACTATCAACAAGTGAGAAGGAATCTATTGATCATGTTATCATGTAAAATAAAAATCAATACTTACTCCCTTTTGAAATGGAGGAAAAACTACCCTCCGAATTTGGGCATGAACAATTAAAAGATTTAATTGACAAGCCCGAGTCTAGCACAAAAAATGCTAAATCAGCCACCACACCAGGTTCATCAAAAGAAGAATTGTTGGATAAAATCGAAGAAATAAATAACTCCATCACCACATTCAAGTTTCAAACTTCTAATTATGTAGTGGCACACGATAGAAAAAGGTTTGGATGCTTACATCTAAAAAATCATCCACCATGCCTCAAGTGTCAAATCCTACATCTACCAACAATTTGAAACCTACATCCGGTGCTAAATCTTCCTCATCTTGTGCTTATGACCTTGTTAAATAGTTAGAGACGACGCATGCGCATATCTCCCTCATGGAGTTACTTAAAACATCACTCATATTTCAAGATATCCTTACTCATGCTCTTCACGAAGAACATTTTCCTAAGGATATCAACACATAATAGTTTCAAGCACTCATTGCTAATCTTTCTCCTAGTAGTCCTATATTGTCCTTTGGTCCCCATGACCTCTTAAATCCCAACCTTCAAACAACAACTCTTTGTACATTGAATCTTACATCACCAATCATAAGATTAAAATAGTTCTTATTGACAATGGAGTTTCCTTAAATATTTACTCTATGAAGATGTTGAGATGCCTTGGTCATACCGAAGAGATTTTGGGAGCTAATGTTATAACTATTCATGGTTATGACAACAAAGTGAATGACAATCTTCTCGGGATAACCACTTTAACTATACAAGATGTTCCATGAATGCTAGACACTTTTGGTCATGTTGTCGATGTTGAGACCTTGTATAATATCCTTCGAGGTCAGCCATGAATACATTCCATACAAATAGTGCCTTCTAGCCTTTCACCACTATATCAATTTTTCACATAATGACAAATAATTTACCTTGTTAGCAAATTCTAACCCATTTGAACATTGCAAACTCTTGGAAGCAAAGTATAATCATGTCAACTATTGTCTTTCTACCGACAAATCATCTACACCTCGTGTCATCCTCATTAATGTTGATAACTCAGTATAGATTCTAACACACTCTTCCAATGTCAACCTTTACGTCCAATCCACCACCCGAACTAAAAACATCTCATAGAGGTATTGGTGAATATAATTTTGAAATTGCTTTTCATGTTTGTAAGTTGTCATTGTCTCCACACGATTACATAAGACCTAATGTTCCCCATCTAAAAGAATCTCTTGTCTACCACCTTGGCAATACTCTATGGAAACGGTATGGATATTTAGAGGATGAACACATTCATGGCTCTAATGGCTCTTGGTTATACAAGGATAGGATAGCCGATTGCTATGAATATTCAAACTACAACAAAGCTCATAAAATGATGAAAAATATGCAATGGAAAGGCAAAGGACTTGGTTCACAAGAACAAGGTCATCTCAAACTCATACTATATGAATAAAATCTATATTGTCATGGTCTAGGTTTTGAAACTTTTGAAAAAATACCGCTAATATTTGATATAACAACTAGTGAAGAGGATTCTGACTCTAATGTTGAGATCGGTTCCACACATAGCCTCTTCAAAGACCTAGCTGAAACCAATATGTTCATTGAAAATATTTCTATTTACACCCTTTACTCGACATCATATATCCTATTCTTATCCATCAGGACTAGTAAAATCACATATCTATGAACCTCTTTCAAAACGATGAGGCCATCGAAGAGTTTCTTGGGACTCGAGACCCTATTCCCTATTAGATCACAAGAAGGGCTTCGATATAAACCTTGATGCTACAACTTACTTTGGTGAGGAACTTGAGTACTCTAGTCCACAAAAGCAAAAAAGTAAAAATAAGAAAAAGAAAAATACAATCTCTCATAGTGAAAACCTCACCGAGGCGTTATTTGATAAACAACAAGAAGAGAAAGAAAAAATAAGAAAAATGAAAAGAACACGTCTCCTGGTGAAAACCTTTTTGAGGCACCAGAGAGAGGAGACTCACTTCTAGATCGAGCAGATGACTTGCATCAACCTATAACATCCTTTCAGAAACCGATACATCTAAAATGTTCAGAAGAGACTATCATAATTAACATTAGCACAAATGAGAATCCAAAACTGTTACAACTTGGTGCAAGCTTATTAGAATCGAGATATAAGCATTCAAATTACTAATTATTGAGTTTTAGGATGTATTCACATGGTTAATACAAAGACATGCCTAGTTTAGATCCCTCCTCAGAGTGCATAATCTTGTGGTTCGTTTAGACATGAAACCATTCAAACAAAACTCAGGAAAATGCACCCTAAAGTGGCATTGTTGGTTAAGGCAAAACTTCAAAAATTGTTAGAATTCGGCTTCATTAGATCAATAGACTACTCGTAATGGATATCTAATAAATCTACACCGACTTCCAAGATATAAAAAGGCTTGTCCGTAGGATGATTTTTCTTTGCCCAATATCGACATGATCGTAGATTTTATAGTTGGCCATGAAATTTTATCTCTAATGGATGGCTTTTCGAGTTATAATCAGATTTAAATTACGTATGCACCGCATAAAACAACATTTACAACACCTTAGGAACATTTTGTTACAAGGTCATGCCTTTGGCCTTAAGAATGTAGGGGCAACCTATCAACACACAATGACTATCATCTTCCATGATTTAATTCATGACATCATGGAAGACTATGTCGATGACATCCTTGTTAAATAAAAACTAGAGTAGATCATCCAATGCCTCTTGTGACACATCTTTGAACAATTGTGGGAATATAAGGTGCACCTTAATCCTAAGAAATGTGTCTTCGGTGTCACTTCAGGAAAGCTTTGGGATTCATAGTCTCATGAAGGGGAATTAAATTTGACCCCGCTAAAGTCAAAAAAATCATGGAGATCTCTCCCCCACGTAATCTTTGCTACCATGAGGACTCCAAGGAAAAATTTAGTTCATTCGGTGTTTCATATCTCAACTAGTAGATAAATGCCACCATTTTAATTAGCTACTCAGAAATATGTCCAGTTCAAATAGACCCAAGAATTTCAAGATTCTTTCACCAAGTTGAAATAATATCTATCAACTCGCGTTACTCATGTCATCTGCTCAAGATAAGCCTATGCTCATTTACACATCATCTATAAAACATTATATAGGGGCATTTCTAGCACAACACAATGACAAAGGATAGGAACAAACAATCTACTATCTTAGCATAAATCTTATAGATCATGAAATCTAGTATTCACGAGTTGAAAAAGTATGTTTGGCAATAACATTCACATTTCATAAGTTGTGTCACTACTTTCTCAATCATACGACTAAACTCATTTCTAAAGTAAATCCTCTTAAGTATCTATCAAAACTTGTTCTCACCAAATCGAATGTCTAACTCGGGTCATTCTCCTAAGTGAGTTCGATATTGAATTTTTCAATCAAATATAAAAGGGAAATTTCTCATAGATCAACTTGTCATAGCACCATTGCTAGGTTCGAGCTGCTTCATTTTGAATTCCCAGACGAATATATATTGTATGTGGATGCAGTTCCTTCATGGAATTTGTTTTTCGATGGATCTTGAAACATTCATTGTTAGGAGCTGGTATTCTATTACACACACTAGATAGTGATGTTATCCTAAAGTCTTACCGCATTGGTTTCCCTTGCATAAACAACATCTTGGAGTATGAAGCCCTTATAGTCGGCCTAATTTGCAATATCTTGGTGGCTCAAAAAATTAACAGTTTTTGGGGATGCTCTTTTGATCATAAAGAAGATTAATGGTGAATATCAAGTTAAGGATGAAAATTGATTCCTTACAAATGCATGGTCAATAGTCTCAAAGGTTACTTTTTAATCATCACCTTCGAGCAATTCCCTCGTATTCATAACAAATCAGCAGATGTCATGGCTAATATCACATCCCTTCTTGGATTTGATATTAATCAAGCGCATGATGAGTTTCTCGTTGAACATATTTTGGTGCCCGCATACGATTTTCTGGAGTCAACCATGGTATGTGAAATAGTTGGTCCTGAAAATCCTTGGTACCATGACATATACACCTTTATCCAAGATAAAACCTACCCTCCAAACATGAACTCCTATAATAAATGATCATTAGCACCATGTGCTTTACGCTACACCTTATACATAAGAGACTATGATGGGACTCTCTTAAGATGTCTCAATCAGGATGAAGCTAACCAAACACTATTCGAAGTACATGTAGGAATTTGCGGTGCACACATAAGTGATTAACTAAAAATAGGATTTTCTACCTATTTTATGAGTTAATCTAAATAGAAACTAAATACTATATTGGAATGCAAGATATAAATATTTTATTTCAATATTGGAATGTATTGAAATAATGGAAATAACAGGGATGTGGTACTAACCTTGAAATAACTTACCTTGTTGTGTCTTTGGACTATAGCAGATGGTATGCAGATGGGAAGGTCAGAATCGAATGGCCTCGGGAAGGGCATGATTTGAGTGTTTATCGTATTGAGGCACTTGGGATGGTGCATGGGGCACCTTGGTCTATGATTTGGCTGCTATAGACTATAGGAAATATCGAACTTGAGTTTGACAATGTCGCAATATCTTTGTAACACCTTCACTCCTGTCACATAGGTGTCACAATAATGTTCTCTATGTCGTTGTAAATGTCATATGAAGATCTACTTGCAAAACCCTATCCAAAGCATCAATTCCTAAAAAATAAAAATGCATATGAATAGGTTGGCTGACCTCAGTTGCCAAACTAGTGGTCTTACAACTAAGCGTTGCACTACATTTTAGACCCAATGTAGTTCTATGTGCATGTGTGTGTAATTTTGTACCTAGGGTGCCCTAGCACTAATGACGCGGTAATAGGGGCAATAAATAGATGTAAAATGCAAATGGTGGATGAAATGGAAAGAATACAACCCTTTCCCCCTATGTTTGTGTGATACAAATGTAGAAGATTCCCAAATGCAGTCCCTTTCCTTAATAGATAGTTTCCCTTGATAGTAAGATGTTCGCCCATAATGTAGTGAGTATGTTATGTTTATATAGGGATCTCTTGTTCAAATTTTGACACTAGTGACCCGAAACTACCGACTATGACCTAAGGGAATACATGGGGTAACCGTTAAGACCGACCTTGAACAAAGAAATTAAGACCACAAATTATGATGACATGGGCACCTAAAATCATGGATTGGGGCACCTAGGGGTGCCTTAGTGTAACCCTAGGTGTCTCAGTATAGACTTAGAGACAACAACCAAGCAAATTATGACACCTAAGACCTCCTAAAAGACACCCAAAACTACAGAGACAAGTGACGACTGAACTAGACAATAACAATGACACCGACTAACTGACAACAAGACCAAAGGATGGGTCACTAGTGAATACTTTTATCACGCAAGATCCATATATAAAATAACATACCCGGTGGTATTAATGTAATATTAAGTGCGTGATTTTGTGACTACATTTGCCCCCACTTTATGTTGGTGAGTGGAAAGCTCGGTAAAATAAAGTAGATAGAGATGTGTACTTGAGATAAATCCGGAGAAGCCCATGTTATAAAAGAATGTATAGATGTGTAGTAGAAGCATGCCGATAAAACTATAAAAGTGTGTCGAACCATGGATCAACAAGTTGATCCATGTAACGTAAAAATGTAAGTGTCATGATGAAGTGTGGGAAATGAAAATGATGATTAGGATTTTGGATGATTTTGAATGTGGTTCAATAACGAATAGGTGGGTAGGGAGTGATCAGTTCCCAACCCGAACACTTGTATATGAATGGAATAATTGGAGGATTTGGGTGTCCTACCGCCAGAGGAAGAGTGTAGGGAGAAAAGTGTGTTATTCTCCAAGATTTAACTACATCCTTAAGATCTAGCTGTTGTAGACGGACTCAGATGAAAATTTTGTGATTTTGGATCCAAATGATTTTGATTAAACAGTTGACCCATATAAGAGTGATAAAGGGAAGGCACTCTTGCCCCCACTCTGGTGTCACCGCAATGTGAAGGATTCCAAATTAGGTCATTTAGAAGCAAATGCGATAGAGAATGAGATGACTTCCAAGTTAGGTCATCTGGAAGTGAATGCAATAGAAATAGATAGCTTCTAGGTTAGGTCATTAGGAAGCAAATGTAGAATGAAAGAGATGGCTTCCAAGTTGGGTCATCTAGAAGCAAACGTGAAATATAGAATAAAATCCCAAGTTAGGTCATCTAGGAAAGAAGTGGTGAATGTAACTCCCAAGTTAGGTCATCTAGGAGACTGCTTGTGGATTAGAATTATTTGATTTAAATGTGTTGGTTTTGATTGGTTGATTGATTATTTTGATTGATTACTTGTGGAGAGGTTTTTCACTAATTGCCCCCAAGTTAGGTCATTAGGGGAAGTCGGTGGAAATTGATGAGATATCATGTAAAAGGATTTTCAGTCGCTTATTTCCCCAAGTTAGGTCATTAGAAGGAATTGATAGATTGTGGCATGTGATCATGTTTGGGAAATTTTAACGGGTGTTGCCCCCATATTAGGTCATTAGGGGGAGATTGATGGTGCAATACCACAATAAAAATTGTGAGGTGTTGAATTCACAATATCATAACACATGGTGACAGAAGGTGGGATTATAAGGGGACCCCAATAATAGTCCCCCTTTCAGCTAAAGGAGTGATGAATGATAACAAACTCTAAGTCGAAAGTACTGACCAAAGGTTAAAACATGTGTGTAGTGGATAAGAAGCATCACGTAGTGATATAATAGATGTGTAATGTGTGCAATATGGTGGTAGGAATAATTTGAAAAACAATGCCACAAACGGGGTGTAAATTAGAGTAAAAATGCTCAAGATATGAGCGATACGACGTAGTATGTATTAGTCGTGGTTAGGAGCACTAAATATAGACCATAATAAAGGTGGAATTTGTAATGTGATTATAAATAGTAAAGTGAAAAGGTAACTTATCACTTCATTTATCTTTGACGTGAGTGTGAGAGTTTATACGGAGGGAGTAAAGATGCCTCAAGTGAGACCATTACGTCCTAGCCAGTTTGAGAGAGTCACGACTGTTGTGGCGTAGTGTATTACTGCGGAGTTGGTAAGTGGATAATTTTTACAAAAATGTAGGGTATACTAGGAATTTTAGTTGAATTGTTGAAAATATAGCAATTTTTAATTTCTCAGCGTTTGGGACCCGGACAAGAGTGGTGAGGGTGCTAGTGACCCCTCAGGATCGTAGTGCCTAGAATCGAGCACTAAGTGTCTCGCTGCCTCGTGGCGCCCACCTCCATCCGGGTGCCTTGGTCCATAATTTTTTGATTTGATGGATAATGTTAGGGAATGTGTTTCTAGTATGTTGAATTGTTGTATTTGATTGTGGGAGGTGTGCTAATGTGGTGTTTGTTATTGTTTGGTGTTGTGTAGAGGGATATCCACTCGAGGGAGTTCTATGGTGGTCAACACTTGAGCACATCATCGGGATTGGGTTTTTCAGATGATGATTGGGATGTGATGGAACGTGCCGGCTTACAACACATAGGACGGATGGGGGATGTGCCCCATAATATGCCCATGTTGACTACATTATGTGATAGGTGGTGTGTCGATATGTGCACATTTTGGTTACCCATGGGGAGATGATGGTGACACTGGAGGATGTATATCGTGACACCGCGATTATCAGTGGTTGGAGAGTGAGTACGAGTTATTGAAGTAGTGGATATGGAGTGTTAGATGTGCTCAACAAGACAATATTTCAGAGGGGCCTGTGTGCCTACCGAGGCCCATATTATTTTGGATGTGATATTATAATCTAGGGTTCCATGGTTATGGAAGTTCATCGCAGAGTGATAGCATCATGTATAAGACTCGGGAGGGAGGAGGTGTCGACATCTTGCATAAGATGCATGACATGTCAGGGGCAGAGGAGGATGGGATGAGATACGTGTGGGTGCGGTGTGTGTTGGCCCATTTATACATGGATTTTTTTTGGGTTTATGCAAGATGAATATGGTGGGGGCATAGGGGCCACCACACTGCTCCATGTATGGACATATGAGCATATATCCAGACGAGACCAACTGCAGGACCACGAGGAGAGTTGACTCACCAAAGATATTTTCTCGAAGATGGGTTAATATCCGCAGTAGGAAGATGGACATAGATAGTTTCAGAGCCCTGATAGATAGGATGGGTCTGGAGTCAGTGATATGGAGGCCATATTGGGATTATGGGGGATGACCTGAGGATGCTATCAGAGTTGCAATGTATTTAGAGGACCATGTGGCTAGAGGACCAATTTATAGGTGTGGCGGATTTATTTTAGGTGGAGAGGGTATCACAATAGTTTGGTATGGCGCAAGACGTGCCCCTAGAGCCATACATATGATTACAAGATGTTAGGGCCCCTAGAGAGGGAGGCATAGCTATGCTAGGGGCCCACATTAGAGAGGTGATGCCACCAGGCTGACGAGGAATACCTAGCGATGGAAGCTATAGATAGAGATGACACAGGATGCACAGAGGATTATCAAGCATGGTGGGTAGCACATCAATGGGTATTGTTATATCCAGTGTTCGTAGGTGTTGCTGAGCTACCGCCAGGAGGAGGAGCAGCAAGGAGATATCCCCGACTGTAGCGGTGGTGTGGCAGATCATAAGTATTTGTGGATGCTTAAAGTTTGGTCAATGAATTGTTTATGTTGTTTTTGTATGTGGTGGACTAATATGGGGTTGTATTTTTTGTTTGCAGGAGACTGGGTATTGGTCATTGATAGTAGACACATCGATCCGCACATTGACGCAGAATGTGCCGAGTGATGTGCTATATGGAGGGATAATAGATTGTGTGGAAAAATATAGCATAAGCACGCCCATTTGTTTGAGCAGTAGCTATAACAAAGTGGTGACATGTACAATGTTGCTTTGTGAGAGGGATGAGGCATGAGAGGAGACTCGACATGCTTGAGAGGTGGTAGGTGGTGGTCCCTTGGCCCAAGATGTGTTCGCGTGATATGTAGATTTGTAACATTAGTTCTCGGAGTAGAACATGGAGATTGCTATGTTACAGGCAGGGTGGAGAAATTTTGGGGCCACGAAATGTAGTGCCGTGTTTCGGTGGCAAGGCATCTAGTGCTAGGGCTCTTGTGGTGCATGAGAGTGATAGTGATGATTGTATATGATGTAGGGGCCTTTCCCCAGTGATGAAACATGTTTTTGGGATGATGGTTGTATGACCGATATATGTATGGACACCTATTTTTGATATATATTAGATCTATGTTGAGATGTTTTGGTATTTGCAATGTAATGGATATGGTATAGTTCTATGGTTATTGTTCTGAGCATGTGTATTATAATGTATGTGATGAATATAAATTAGTATGATGATATGAGTAATGGTAGATAAAATATGCATGGTAAATGATAATGTAGATAACTAATGTAATGTAATTGATGAGATGAATAAAATATGTAGTGCATAGGCAATGTAATTAAGATGATAGAATAAATGTGGAAATAGATAAATGTATTGTAATGAATAGATGAGAACATAATGTAACAAAGAAATGAAAAGATGATAAAAATAGAGGGGGGGATTAATGATGCCGCTCAACGTATGGATGGGTAGGCTCATGTAATAAGACCCCTCAAAGCAGTCAAGTATGAGCCACATAAGAAAGAGTGCATCATCGGGAGAAGATTGAGGTGCGCTAGATGAACGACAACACATGATGAAAGGTTCTTAGAACTAAACCTCAAGCAGTTGTGTAAGAACAATAAGAACACAAGTGCGTCATCGGGGGTAAGGTGATAAGAATCACCTACCAAAGACCAAGACGACGGGTGGCGGTGGAAACATGTGGAATGGACAGAGTGTGAGTGTATAAACCAAACAGAATGTCATGTGTAGTGACTACGGGGTATGTAGGTACTAGCGAAAACCATGAGATGGAGTGACATGAAGTGGTGGATAATGTGGGTGGAGTGGATGCAATGAATGTGGTGGTGGATATGATGGATGAGGTGGAGAATGAACATGTGGCGGTGGAGCACGACAAAAAAACTAAGCACATGATGGAGAAGACTAAAGTGGGGTACGCCGACACAAATGTGGTGAAGGAGATAATGAGCACTCACAAGAGGCAAATGAGATGATGCTATAATCCACTAGTTGTTGTATCCTTTCACGTAAGGCAAGACAATCATCATCCCTATGGCCAGAAATGTGATGATAATTGTAATAGTTTTGGTCACGCTAACATTACAAATAGTGTGGAGGATGATGTGGGTTAGAGGGTAACATAATCAACAACTCATTGATTAGTATGTGAAGCACATCATGTGGTCAAGTGTGAGGAGAGAAGGATAAATTCTCTCGTGAAGGAGGCAGAGTGGTGGAAGTAGGAGCGCGTTGTGGGGCCGAATGAGAATGTAATGGAGGGGAAGAAGAGGATTGAGTTTTCTTAGAAGGCACCTTAGACAAATGGTGGAGGTAGCGGTGGATGCTCAACGGATGGTGAGGGGAGAGGAGAAACATGTGGAACTGATGGAGAAACTAATGTGGGTGCAATGTCATGTGAGGATGAAAGATCTTGCTTGAGGTCGATAACCTTATAGCACAAGAGAATGAAAGACTCACAAGTATCATATTGGAGCCTCTATTTAAGTGGAGGAATAAGGCCACGACAAAAGATGAATTGTTTTTCTAAGTCAGTAGGCTAGAAAATGAGCTGGTGTATACAAGCATTGAATCGTAAGATATAATCCTTGATAGGTTCATAGGAGCCTTGATGTAATGTCGAAGGTGGTCATATGTAACCCTAGGGCCATTGTTAAGAATAAAGCAATGAAGGAAAGCATCCTCCATGTCATAAAAGTGCTAATGGACCCAAAGGGTAAGTGGGTGTACCATTGTAGTGCTTCATCAGTAAGACTATAGTGGAAGGCCTTAAGCAATAATCGATCATTAAAGTAGTCAACCATAAGTGTGCGATAATGTAAGATATGATCATGAGGATCACAGTACCGTTGAAGCATGTGAAAGTAGGCATGACAAAATCTTTTGGAAAGACAGAATTATGAATCTTTTTAGGAACAAGATTTCCATGTAAAGAGTTGTTGTCAATAGAGGCATAATAGGCTCTACTTTCTAAAGTAAGAATATGAACTTGCGATTGGAGTTGTCCTACGACATGCATGAGAGAGAGAATATCCTGTGAGGGGATAGTAGGAGATGGCAATAATGTATTAAGTGGTTGAAGTTTTCCATTATGAGTGATCATGGGAATGTCAAGAGGGGATATAGTGGAATCCAATGCTAAAGGTGTGGTGGTAGATGTGGACATAGGAGTGGTAGTAGGACTAGTATCAACACAAACCCTAGTAGGTGTGGTGAGCAAGGAGGAAACCTCAATAGGTGAAGATACAATAGGAGGGGTAGAGGATGTGGGAATAGGAGAAGAAGAAGCAATGACGGGTGGTGACTCATGTATAACAGGAGATGCAACCTCTGGAGAGGGTAACGATGGAGCTGGAGAGTCACATGTAGCAATATGGAAAGAAGGAGAGTCATGATGGTGATTAGTAGAAGGGTGGGTTCTAGAAAGAAGGCTATGGTCATCATAAAAATCAATGGGATCATCAATGTAATATGAAGGAGAATGCATGCTCGAAGGAGATGTGTGAGGAGGACTATCAGATGTGGTAGAAGACATAGGAGTAGTGGTTAAAGTGTGGGGAGAAGAGGTATGAGGTACAATGGTTTGGGAATCAATTCCTAACAAATAATCAATGATAAAGGGATCTAAAACATCGGGTGGTGTATCAGAAGAAGAATAAGAAGGATCACATGCAATCAAATGGCATGGTGTGCAATGAGTGAAAGCATTGGGATCATCAACAAGGCCTATAGGAGAATCAACAGGATTAGTTGGCACACGTTGTTGGCCTTCCAAGAGGGCTTGTTGAGTATCATCAGTAAGATCATAGGAGCACTATATAAATCCTTAAGCTCAGCCTATGGCTGCCTCATCATAAATAGGGTTAACACTAAAATGAGACATGATGAGGAAAAATAAAAACTATGACTAACCACTAAGGTATGAAAGAGGATCCAAAAGTAAAATGTTTGAAATATGGGGTTCACCAAAATGATTAACTAAAAATAGGATTTTCTAACTATTTTATGAGTTAATCTAAATAGAAACTAAATGCTATATTGGAATGCAAGATCTAAATATTTTATTTTAATATTGGAATGTATTGAAATAATGGAAATAAAAGGGATATGGTACTAACTCATTGTGTAATCTGATCTATGCAGATCTGGGTATGTAGACCGGGCAAGTCAGTAATCGAATGGCCTTAGGAAGGGTAAGATCTGAATGTTTGTCTATACTTGAGGTGTCTTGGAGGGTACCTGGGTGCCCTAGTTTGTGATTTGGGAGTTGTAGACTGCAGGAAATCTCAGAACTTGAGTTTGAAAGTGTCACAATATCTCTATAACACCTTTTCTCTCCCCGCATGGGTGTCACAATAATGTTCTTTATGTCATTTTAAATGTCATATGAAGATCTACCTATAAATCCCTCGTCCAAAGCATCAATTCCTAAAAAACAAAAATGCATATGAATAGGTTGGACTGATGTCAGCCGCCAAACTAGTGGTCTTACGACTGAGCCTTGCACTACATTTTGGACCCAATGTAGTTCTATGTGTGTGTGTGTGTAATTTTGTGCCTAGGGTGCCCTAGCGCCAATGACGCGGTAGTAGGGGGAAATAACTAGATGTAAAATGTAAATGGTGGATGGAATGGAATGAATACAACCCTTTCTCCCTATTCTTGTGTGATGCAGATGTAAAAGATGCCCAAATGCAATCCCTTGCCTTAGTAGATAGCTTCCTTGATAGTAAGATGTCCGCCCATAATGTAGTGAATATGTTATGTTTATATAGTGATATCTTATTCAAATTTTGACACTAGTGACCCGAAACTGTCAACTATGACCTAGGGGAATACATGGGGTAACCATTAAGACCAACCTCGAACAAAGAAATTAAGACCACAAATTACGACGACATAGGTGCCTAAAATCACAAACTAGGGTGCCCTATGGCACCCTAGTGTAACCCTAGGTGCCCCAGTATAGACTTAGAGACAACAACCAAGCAAATTATGACACCTAAGACCTCTTAAAAGACACCCAAAACCGCATAGACAAGTGACAACCGAACCGGACAACAACAACACACACCGACTAACTGCAACAAGACCAAAGGATGGGTCACTAGTGAATACTTTTATTATGCAATATCCATATATAAAACAACATACCCGATGGTATTAATGTAATAGTAAGTGCGTAATTTTATGACTACGACAAGCGACATGGTCTTAGCTAAAAATCTCTTGTGTGTGGGTTATAATTGGCCCTTTATGGAGTCATATGTATGCAACTCTGTCAAGAAATTTCAAGCATGCCAAAGGCACAATAATCTTATTCATGCGCCCTCACAATCCCTTTAGTTTATCACCTCACATTGACTTTTTCTCGATGGGGTCTTGACCTAGTAGGAAAAATAAAATCCACATCTTTTGATGGTCACACCATAATCACTTCAACATAATATTTTACCAAGTGGATAGAGGCCATGCCTTTAACCTATGTCACTGGCTCAAATGTATCCAAGTTTATCTTTAACCATATCATTTGCCTTTTCAAGATCCCTACCTCGATCCATAAACTTCAAACTTTAGAACTTTACAAAATCACAATCTTTACAATTCTACTTTCAATTTAAAAATGTGTCCTTGTTTAATTAATTACGAGCAAACCGAATTGAGAACTAATTTTGCAAAGAAAGGAAATAACAATTCAATGTAATGAAATTACTTGATTAATTATGATTATCATCAACAATAGAACACCAAATAACACAATATTACATATACATGCTCTCAATATGAAAGTATAATAGCTTGGCCACTTTGAGGGGGAAACCTCCAAACATACAATAAGACTCAAATACTCAACATGATGATCATCCACTACCTATAACCCCTATTTATAGTATTCCTATGATATGGCCATCAGCAAGGCCGACCTACTAATGATAATAGATCATATATGAAAGAGATACATCATGATAAGAAGTTATGATAGCCACAAGTCGTCTATATCCATCCAATGTAAGATATATAATTAAGGGCGTAACATGCCCCTCCCCTTGAAAGAAACATTGTCCCCAATGTTGGGAAGCCCTGGATAATACTACATGAATGCTTCATCTTCCCATGATGCATCCTTAATATTCATATTCTTCCACTTGATCAGTACTTGGTAATGACTCTGGTCCTCAGTCTTTTGGTGCGTGTCTAAAGAACACCTTCAAGTTCCAATATGATCCTTCCTTCCTCGTCCAGTTCGAGAAGCCTGCATCGACGGGGAAATATGCTGCCCAATAACATTCTTTAAGCAAGAAACATGGAAGACTAGATGTATTCTACTTCCTAGAGGGAGCTCTAGCTTATATACCACACTACTAATTTTCTACAAAACTCGGTAAGGACCATAGTATTTAGGAGCAAGCTTATTATTCTTCTTCTGTTGTTTTAAGGATAACTTCTTATATGGTTATAACCTTACAAAACAAATTCACCCTCTTCAAAGTGTCACTCACTCCGATGTTGATAAGCCTATTGCTTCATATGGTTTTGTGCCCTTGCCAAATTTTCTCTAAGACTAGAGAGTACCTCATGCTGATGTTGAATGTGATCTTCAACTGATCTCACCTTTGGTTTGACCTTCAAGATAGATATGAGTGATGGAGGATGGTACCCATAAAGTGCTAGAAATGGATACATTTTGGAGGAGGTATGAAATGAAGTATTGTACCACCATTCTGCTAGTGGCAACCATTGCACCCAATGTTCTTGTTTATCTGAAGTAAAACATCGAAGATATCCCTTTAAATATTTATTTACCACCTCAGTTTTTCCCATCTAATTGGGGATAATAAGAGGAACTCTAGGCTAGTTGGGTACCGAGACAAGAGAACAAATCAGTCCAAAAGTTACTTGTAAACATTTGCTCACGATCACTTACTATAATTTTTTGTGTCATGGAGCTTTTAAACTGCATCCATAAAAGAGATGGAAACTGTACTAGCTGTGAAAGGATGAGCCATGACACAAAAATGAGCATATTTGGTAAGTCTGTCTACCACGACCATGATGACACTTTTCCCTTCTAATTTAGGTAATCCTGTGATGAAATTCATTGATACCAATTCCCATCTCTAACTAGTTATAGACAGAGGTTGGATAATATTGGGTGTCTTAATGGTCTCACCTTTATTTTGTTGGCAAACCAACCATTATGCCACAAATTTTTGATCATCTCCTTTCAACCCCTCCCAAAATAAATCCTTTGTAACTCTATCATATGTTTTCAGGAACCCACCATGGCCACCTATTGGAGATGAATGTAGATTTGAAAGAACATGGTGTTTAAGTGTAGAGTTCTTACATAGATATAACCTATATTTGTACCACAATGTATCCCCCTTCCATATAAATTGATTTGATATGGATGGATCTGCCTAAATATTTTGAATGAGAGTATGTGTTGTTGCATCTTTCTTCCATTCTTCACGTGCTTGATCTACCCAATCTACATTTATTATAGAGATGGCACATAACAATGCTTGCAGACTCATCCCTCCTAGATAGAGCATCACCAACCAATTTTTCCTTTCCTTTCTTATAAAAAATCTCAAATTCATATCCTAACATCTT
This sequence comes from Taxus wallichiana var. yunnanensis, assembly GCA_018340775.1. Taxonomy (NCBI): domain Eukaryota; kingdom Viridiplantae; phylum Streptophyta; class Pinopsida; order Cupressales; family Taxaceae; genus Taxus; species Taxus wallichiana. The sequence continues at coordinate 639,363,940 of CM031242.1, read as the reverse complement.
AGTGACCCATTTTTTTGTTCTTTAGAAGATAGACATTGCTCTAAGAAATATTTCAAACTATCATGATCAGTTTTTACCTTAAAATGTCTACCCATCAAGTATGGTCTCTATTATTTGACTACATGTAGTTTTGCCACCATTTCCTTCTCATAGGTTGGCTTAAAAAAATTCTTTCCTTTTAGCTGCCGAATCTCAAAAGCAATGGGGTGTCCTTCTTGCATTAGTACTGCTCTGATTCCATTTCCGAAGCATCGCACTCAACTATGAAAGTTTTGGAGAAATCTGGGGTTGCCAATATTGGAGTGGTGCACATAGTCGCCTTCAATTTTTCAAATGCCCTAGATGCTTCCTCATCCAACTGAAAGGATTCCTTATTCAATAATTTTGTGAGTGGTGCTGCTATACTACCATAGTTTTTTACAAATATGTGATAATACCCTATGAGACCTAAGAAACCTCGTAATTTCTTAAGGGTTCTTGGGATTTCCCATTCCACCATGGCCTGGATCTTGTAAGGGACCACCTTAACACCTTCGTGAGAAACAATATGGCCCAATTATTCCACTTCCTGTATCCCAAAATAACACTTCAAAGGCTTGGCATAAAGTTGATGTTTCTCTAAGACTTCTAAGACAATATTGATGTGCCATAAGTGTTTCTCCCATGATTTGTTGTAGATGAGTATATCATTAAAAAATAATAAGACAAACTTTCTTAGGAATGGTATAAATACTAAATTCATCAAGCTTTGGAATGTGGAGGGAGCATTGGTAAGACCAAATGGCATCACTAGGAATTCATAATGGCCTTGATGAGTTCTGAAAGCTATCTTATGAATATCTTCTTACTTTACTCTAATTTGGTGGTACCCAGAACACAGATCTAGTTTTGTAAAATAAATGGAACCATGTAACTCATATAATAAATCGTCAATGATAGGAATATGGAACTTATCTTTGATAGTGAACTTGTTAAAGTCTTTGTAATATGGACACATGTGCCATCTTCCATCCTTACGATGCACCATCACCACTGGAGTAGAATAGGCACTCTAACCTGTGACGAATACTACCCATTTCCAAGATTTCCTCCACAATCTTCTTGATCTCACTCTTTTGCACATATAGATATCTATAAGGCTTGATGTTGGGGGGTTGGCTTCCTGCAATCAATTGAATGGCATGATCATGCTCTCTTTTAGGCTGCAATCCTCTTGGTTCCTTGAAGACAACTGCATGTTGATTAATAACCTTCTAAAGATCAGAACACAATACCTTTATTTGTGGTTGGACTTTCATAGAGAAAAATCATGCTACAAAACCTTCACCCTTTTTAAGAATCTTCTACATTTGGTGAGATCTTGCCACTTGAGGATCTTTAACTTGTAGACCTCAAGTTCAAATTTTTACCATCAAAATGAAAGCACATGAACAATTCCTGGAAATTTATCTCTATGGTGCCCAAAGTTGTGAGCCACTGAACACCTAAGACAATATCAGCTCCACCCATGGGAATAACAAACATCATATATTCCAATGTGTAGTCACCCATCATGAGTTTGACTTTATGGAATTTACCTGAACATTGGACTGTGCCACCATTTGCAATCATTACTTGAAATTCAGGTGCTAGGTAGATGAAACAATTTAGTCTTGTTGCTAGCTTATGATTGATGAAATTATGTGTGCTCCCCGAATCAATCAATATTGTTACCTTCTGCTTCTTAAGATAACCCATGACCTGAAGGGTTTGTGGAGTACTAATACTTGATAGAGCATGACATGAAATAGTGGGCTAGGGATCTCTAGATTCTTCCTCTAATTTTTCCACTTCCTCTATTGATGTTTCCTCATATTCTTCCTCATCACTAGACCCTTCAATGTAGAACATTTTTTTTCTCGAACATTTATGATTTGGTCCATATTTTCTATCACAATTAAAGCATAACCCTTTGGCTCTTTTTTCTTCAATTTGTTGAGGTGTCAACCGAATTGGCCGAGGGTACGAAGGAGGTAAGGTGTTACGATATTTTATGCTAGAGAAGGACTTCCTTCTACTGGAAAGAAATTTTTCCTCTGCTTGACGTTCCATGATAATAGAATTAGAAACCTTGAGTGGGTTAAACATGCATACCTCATGCTCAATGTGGTCCTTAAGACCCCAAGAAATAGGTCATTCAAATACTCTTCTGTAATATCTTCCACACACAAGGAAATTTTTGGAATTGATGGACATACTCCTTAACTAAACCAGTTTGATGTAACTTTGCTAGTTGGTCAAGTAATTCTCAAAAACACTTTGGAACTATAGTGTAATTGAAGATCTTCAAGTGAAAATTTTCTAGGTGACATTTAGGCCATTATTTTGACTTTGAGCACATAACTAACGATACCAAACAAATTGATTAAGTTCTAGGTATAAGGATGCCACAGTTACCTTTGGTCCTCATGGGAGCTAATGGAGATCAAATAAATTTACCATTTGGTTAATCCAATTGAGTGGATCCTTTCCATCAAATTTACGCATTTCCACTTTTGGAATCATGCCCCTCCATTGGTGAGTAGATCCACCTGAATGAGTAAAGGATCCTCCCTGATTAGAGTGATTTGGATATGTGTGACCATTGCTAGAGGAACCCATATGACTTGCATTGGGAGTTTTATTTGAAATAGCATGCAACAACTCCTATTGTATTGCATGAAAATCCTTCTGAATCTCACTCCTAAGGCTACCTTTCAGTTGATGAAGCTCAACATTAAGGTCATCCTTACTTGCCATATTGTTTACCCTTTCCTAAAGTTGGATGACCACCTCAGATACTCCCGAACCAACAAACTCTAAATCCATATCTTCCTTATTTGGGGTCATTCCTGGAGTTGTTTTTCCTTTTCCTTGGCCTTGGGTAGATCTACCAACCATGAAAAACGGTTTGGGCCTAGGGGTAGACTTAATAGGGAAAATTTTTAGGGTTTACGGTTTTGCAATGTTTTTGGTGAATATAGGAATTCATAAAAAAGAAACCCTAGCTAGTTTTGGAGAGGTTTCCAAAAATATAAGAAACTTGAAAATTTTCCAAAAATTGCGCCCTAGGGAGCCAAATTATGGAAAAATATAGAACCATAATAACTTTTGCAAAACAAGTCAAAAATGCTTGAAATTTGGAGAGAAGCTTACTTGACTGATTTCGCCACACCAAAAACAAAAATGCCAAAAAAAATTGATACTAATATTGAGATATAGCCAAACCTTCAGAATTAGGGTTTGACACCATGTTGGCCAAGATCGAAGCTCGATACCACTTGTAATGAAATTAATTGATTAATTATGATTATCACCAGCAATAGAACACCAAATAACACAATATTTCAGATAAATGCTCTCAATATGAAAGTATAATAGCTTAGCCACTTCGAGGGGGCAACCTCCAAAACATACAATAAGACTCAAATACTCAACATGATGATCATCCACTACCTATAACCCCTATTTATACTATTCATATGATATGGCCATCAACAAGGCTAACCTACTAGTGATAATATATCATATATGAGAGAGATACATCATGACAAGAAGTTATAATAGCCACAAGTTGGCTATATCCATCTAATGTAAGATATAAAATTAAGGGCGTAACATTCAACATCAAATTTATCCTTGAAACCCCAAGTTGAGGGAAAACTAGCTGGGAAGGGAAATTGCTCTTTCTTCCCAAATTTTATTGGCCAATTATGAAAGAATACAGATTACAACAAGAGGAAAGGAAGTAAAACAATGTAACACTCCCTCTTTATACTTGGCTACTCTGTTTCTACACCTTTCTTCTACAAAACAAACTCTAGCTCCAATGGTTTCTCTCTCACACTTTTGCATTAAGACTTCGATGATCCATTCCACTTGCTCCCCCTTGTATTTATAGTTGTTCTCATGTCCTCCCATGCACTGGAGAATGAGAAAGGTTGCATAGAGGAAGAGACATAGTCCTGGACGCTTCAAATCCACGACTATTCGTGGTTATGCTTTTATTTTTCGTCCATAAGTGATAGGACCACCGGTGTACAAACTAGTGGTTATGCAACCGTTGGGGTAGTTACGTAACCGCTAGAGTGGTTACGCAAACCACCTCTTTGCACCAATGGGTAGTTATATAACTTTACAGTCTGCTCTTCATTTTGTTAAATTTATTCTTTTGAAACTAGTTGTTATGACGAAGTAGTGTTTATTTGGATCCTTATGGATCACACCTCCCTGCTCAGGAGGCTTTTGGTCCCACAAAAGCTCAGTGGGGGAGTAGATGAGAAAATAATTCCCTCACTTTCTCCTTCGAGTACCACCGGGCCTTCCTTGGTGTATTTTTCAATCCAACCTACCAAGACTCCTGTGGACCTTTCCTTGTCTCTCCAATCTTTTGTTGTAGCACTATGTCCTCCTCCAATTCACCTCGTAAATCTAAGATGCAATATTCTATGGAAGGTAACAACCGACATCCTTCTTATTCATCAAGCATGGATGGATCATATAGGTGCAAGTTATCACAATTTACTATTGAGTACATCCGAATGAATGGTGGAAAATCAATCTTGAAGGCATTTTCTCCAACCTACTCCAATATGGTGAAGGATCCATACCGTAGTGGCTTGAGTTTCCTTTCTTGGCCTTGTAATCTCTCTTTGCTCAAGTAAATCCAAACCTTGTCTCCAACATGAAGTTTGTGCTCCCTCCTATGTTGATCATGTCTAGCCTTATACTTGGCTTGAGATCTTTCCAACTATTCTTTTACCTTGAGATGGATTTGTCGGATCCTCTCAATGAATTTTGTTGCTCTTGTCACCTCTGAATCACGTATCTCCCCTTCTTCCTGTTGCCCAACTACTATGTCCAGTGGATTCATAGGTAGATATCCCAAACATGCTTCAAATGGTGACTTCATATTGGATGTGTGTATTGCCGGTTATAGAAATGTTGAATGTAGGCTAAGGACTCATCCCAAGTCCATGGATATTTGCTATTATACCCTCTAATTAGCTGCACCAAATTCTTGTTCACCACCTTTGTTTTCCCATTTGTCTGTGGATGGAAGGTCATGCTCCTCTGTAACTTGGTGTCCATCTTGTCCCAAAAAGTAGTCCAAAACTTCCCTAAGAACCTGGAATCTTTGTAAAAAACAATAGACTTTGGCAAATCAAAATGCACCCATACATTAGCAAAGAAAAGTTCAACTGCCTCATGTGCTTTTATTGTCTTTTTACATGCCATAAGAACACACATCTTATTGAATCTATCTATAAAAACATATAGATAATCATGGCCATGTTTAGACATAGGTAGTCCTCCTACAAAATCCATAGAAATATCCTCCCAAGGACGAGTAGGGACCAGTAAAGGCATATATAAACCTTCCTATTTTTAGGCTTGTTTGTACAACAAATTTTACATCCCCTTATGAATTTAGATACTTCTTGCATATTGGGCCAATACACTTACCTTTGCAAGTGGGCCAAGGTCTTACCAACACCGAAATGTCCCGCTACTTTCAAGGTATGTGTTAGTGCAAATTCACAGCACCCCCAAAATGACCTATGGATCTACTTTTCTAAGGCAATGTCATTTGGTGTGAATGCACAACATTGAGCTTTCCCAAAGTGTGGGACCTTTGCAAATGGAGAAAGCTCTCCAGAGAAGGCTAGTTCCTCTTCCTAAACTACCAACCATAAGCTATTCCAGTGCAGGCGAGTTAATCTAATCCTAATCTAACTTCCAAGGAGACATGGAGAGAAATAAATGAGGAAAAACAAAGCCTACACTAAAACGGTGATACACTAGAGAAGGAAAATGTTGAACATCTATCAAAACTGCCATGGAAACAAAGAGAGGTGAGCAATGGAAGGATGGACAAATGCATCACAAACCAAAGATGGATTTCACACAAAAAAATGTTCCAAAACTCCATGAACACAGCTCCAAAACCTGCAATGAACATCCAAACATGCACAAATACCTGCAATGAAGAGAGGCAAGAAGAAAACAACCAAAAATGAGCAAGGATGGACAAATGCATCACAAAACATGTTTTTATTGCTCTAGAAGTTGTACATAGAATCATCATTTCATGGGTAAGAGGTAAAAATGCCATTACAGAGTAGGGGAGGAGGTTCAAACTCCATTTTCAACCCTAGGGAAGAAAAGAAGGGAGAGGCAGAGAAGAATGATGAACAACCTTTACAAAATGAGCCAAAACTGGCTTTTATCGCTCGAACAGAAAGAAGGTAAAAATGCGGGTAAATTTGATTTGAAACTTCAACCACCGACAGATCCATTTAATTGGCTTGCAAAATGATGGGTTTCCATGAAAAATCCCATACTTCATTGTACATTGCTTTGCAGAGAAAAACAGAGGCCCATACTTCATTAATTTTGGTGGTCAGTCGTTTTCTACATTTTTGCATGTCGAGAGATGTTTTCTTGATTTTCTCCCATCAAAATCCATCAAAATTTAAAATTTAATCATCCATCATGTAGATTATTTCAACAGCTTTCCAATGACACCAAAATTGTGAAAATTTGAGCTCTGGATTGAAAGATATGCCCCTCTGAAGATTTAGGGCAAAAATGGCGAAATTAGGGCAAAATTCGGGTTTGCGGGCCGAAATTTGAACTTTTCCCCTCTTTTTTTCAAATTGGGAAAATTTCCCAAAAATATTCACTTCTCGCTCCTTCAATGACACGTGGCACCCTCTGGTTGATCCGTGGGCCCAACCTTTGATTTTTCCTCCTTTTGCGAAATTGGGAAAATTTCCCAAAATCCTCCGTTGGCCCGACCTCCACCGGGCCGACTAGACATGTGGCACCTTTTGATGCGGCGCGGAGGTGTGGATCGAGTTTTACCTTTACACCTTTTCATCACTTTGGAAAATTTTACCAAATTCTCTCGACGCCCCAACTCCCACTTCTGATTGGACACGTGGCATCATCTCATTGCTTGCGGGGATGCATTTCCATTTTTGCCTTTAACGCGCTTTGACCAAATGCCAAAAATTGAAGTCCTTCTCCCCCTCTCCGCCTTGACATGTGGCATCATTTCATTTCCTTGCGGGATTTCGGGCTGAAATTTTCCCTTTGAGTTTTTTAGCCAAAAGGCTAAGTGTCAAAAATTTTCCTGTTCGCCCAAGGAAAATTTCCCTCCAAACTCGTTGAGCCATAACTTGCAAAATACAAGGAGTTAGGAGGACTTCCTTACCTTTATGGAAAGGGGAAAGAATTATCTATCTGATGAAGCAATACCCAAAAAATTTTGAGAGCTTGAAATGTGTAAAAATTTGATTGAGGCAAAAAAGGAAGCTAGTTAACCCAAAATAAAAGGGAGCTTATTTTGGTTAACAGTATGTGCTTCCCTCATCAACATAAGTCTTTCTTCTTTTGGCACACACAACTTCCCCACTAGAGAGCAACCTCTCTTTGAGATAACAATCTTCAATACCCGTTCTTTCATCCCTCGAGACTACAATTGCTAACATGTCAACCCAAAATCTTTGTCTTGAGCATATTTCTCCTCGTAAGTCGTTAGTGTGAGTTATCCTATGTGTCCTCCTCTCATGTTGGAGGGTCATCTCACATGGGTTAGGTTTAGGGTTTCATGTGTGTCATGCACTAGGGTTACTCAGCACCCTATATGTACCCCTTTTCTATTCATTTATGAGCATGCCAAGACACTCCGTTGTCTTTCCTCTATGCAAGATTGTTTCTATTGAGCAAGTTCTTCCATTACTGATCATTTTTTCCTTGCTAATGCTGGAGATTTCACGATTTTGTTGGAGTGCAACTACTTCATGGTGCCTCGTTTTTGATTCAATTCTCACAAACTATTTCTCTCGTGTTTCTTTATCCTCGCGCGCTTGGCAACATTTCTTTGTGTTTCTTTATCCTTGGCGCGACTGGTAACATTTCCCTACGTTTCTTTAACCTCGGCGCGGCTGCTTCATCTTGTTTGTGGTGTGAGCAAGGTAAAATGCGGTACGTGTTTTTTCCAAGCCTTTTGGTTCGCAGGTTTCCTTACAGTTGCCTTTTTTCAACATTTTTTTGATACAGTCATTTTTGGTAAGTTTAAATTACTTTCCTTTTTTAATCTTACTCCAAAAAAATCCTCTGCTTTTACAAAAATGACCTGTTTTTTTTTTTCATGCTAAGTTTTTGTTTGATAAAACAAATCTAACTTCTTTTGGTAAGTTTTTAAAGTTTCTAACTTTAGAGTGTTTTTATATACTTCAAGTTTCTAAATCCACGAATTAGTCATTTATTTAAAAGATCTGATATATATATATATCAAGTTCTAAAATAGATATTTAAAAGATCTTATTTAAAATTCTAATTTATTTTTTTATCATTTTAGATCTTAATTAGGATCTATTTTTTCGATCTTAATTATTTTCTTGTAATTAATTAGATTTAATTTAATTAAATCTATTTTTTATTAATTACACATTATTGCTCTCTTTACGTAAAAATCAACATCTATAACCTCTCTATCATTTTTTAAAAACTCCAATAGCTCTAAAACTAGTAAAATTGGGCGTTTCCAAACGATAAGATTTAGGGGTTATTGTCATTTTTTTTCTCTCTAAATCATGCGCTCAAGTGTGCAGTGACACTTCGTGCACCTCCTTGTCTTCCAAGCTCCTTTCGGTGTTCTGAAGACTATCTGAACTCCTTGAGTTCCCAAACCTTGTTTTACACCCTTATTATTGCTTGCGACTAGTGAGCGCATCCGCCACAGTCTGCAGCAAGGGGGTTTCCATTTACGACGTGAGACACTTTTTCTCACAACAGGGTTGGCTTTCGCCTCCTTTCTACTTTTACTTGTGCTTGTTTACGGTGTCCTTTTTTGTTGTTGTACTCCACAAACACTGTTGTGGTCTCCTCTTTTCGCACGTTATTACGCTAATTACAAGATGAGTTATCAAGTGTTTCAAACCGCATGCATGAACCCGATTGGAATCAACGCACTAACCTATAAAGTGCCGAAAGTAGAGGGGTTGTTATTGTCCTCGGTGGTTGTGTTTCTTTTCTACATTTTTTCTCTCTCTCACTATGGATACACTTTCAATTCCCTTGCTTATGCCGCTCAACTTTTTCGAATGGAGATCGAAAATAATAATGAAACTAAGGGGTAAAGGGTTATACCGCATCACCATGGGAATCGAGATCGAACCAAACGACGAACCTAAAAATCTAAGTGGTTAAACCGTAGTTATGAAGCTTTAGGTCTTCTTTGCATGTCTGCTTTCCCGACTTGCTCTTCCACATCGAGGCATCCCAAACACCTAAATCTGTGGAAAACGCTGGATGTGATGTTTGGACAACTAGATGACATAAGAGCGCATGAGTTGGAAAAAACTACTACTACGGTTAAATCGTAGTGACTTTGAAAACCTACAAGCTTTCTTCTCAAAATTTATTCACATTAGATTCTTGTTAAAAGGATGTCAAGAAGAAAAGAAAGATTCTCAACTGATCTTGTCGATTCTCTCTAAGTTAGGTCCCAAATATTTTGTCTTCGTGTCAACTTTCTATGCTACAAAAGCTGCTTTGGGCAATACTTGGACAATGCCCTCTTTTGACTGTTTTTCATCCCAAATCATTCGAGAATAGGACAAACTCATTCAAATGGGGTCTCTCAAGTCCAAGTCACATGCCCTTGTAGCAAGTACTAGCAAGGGAAAGAAGACTGAAAAGAAGAAAGAAACAAAGGATCAACCTAAGAAAGAAACCAAGATCAAACCTAAAAATGACACAAACACTTCGACTTCTGAGCCTAAGGCACAGAAAAGCAAGTATTTGTGTTCCTATTGCAAGAAGACTGGTCACGACGAGCAACACTGTTTTAAGAAACAAATTGATCACTTATCTCATTTACTTGAGAAGAATAAAATAAGTGTTCCTGAATCCATAAAACAAAGTGCTCCAAAGGCTGAGTCTTCTGCTGCAAAAGGTGCTAAAAATGATAAGAAGAAAGGAAAGGCCCTTGTAGCCAAAGTTGCTCCTTCATCAACATGGATTATAGATTCAGTGCCTCGCACCACATGGGTTCTTCGCATGTTGAGTTTTCCAACATCAAACCTTGTGGAATGTCCCAAATCACGATGGGTAATGACACGACAATGTCGGTTTCCGGTAGTGGATCGATAGAGATGGATGGGGGAACATTTAACCAAGTGTTGAGTGTTCCTGATCTCTCTACCAATCTCCTATCAGTTTACCAAATTACTCACCTTGGTGAAGGAATGCGAGTGGAATTTGGTCCTAACTCTGATTATTCGTGAGCTTAACAATGACACTATAGTGGCTGAGGGAAAGGTAGATCACCATTCATGGTTGTACACCTTCTCCCACTTTACTTCTGATTCTATGCCCACTACCTTGGTCACTCATGCAAATGAGGTTAGTAAGCTATGGCATGAGCATTTTGGACATCTAAATTATCGCTACCTTGAACAATTGAGTCAAAACGAAATGGTCAACGGGTTGCCTCACGTCAAGTTTTCTAAGGGTCTTTGTGAGGGTTGTACCCTTAGAAAGCATCTTGAAAAGAACTTTGACAAAGGAAAATCCTGGAGAGCCACTCGTCCTTTGGATCTTGTTCACAGTGATGTTTCTGGTCCATTTCCTTCTCCTTCATTTACTAGAGCTCTTTATGTGCTAACCTTCATTGATGACTATTCGCGATATACTTGGGTATATTTTCTTAAGCTTAAGTCTGAAGTATTTGAACATTTTCAAGACTTTAAGGCTCTTGCTGAGAAACAAGCGGAATGGTCTATCAAGGTTCTTTGAACTGACAATGGAGGTGAATATGTAAACAATAGGTTCATGGATTTCTGTACTTCTAAAGGGATCTCTTTCAGATATAGTTGCTTATAGCCCTTCGCAGAATGGAGTTACGTAAAGAAAGAACCGTACTCAAGGAGATGGCCACTTGTATGATTCACTCAAGTCTCTTCCTCCGCAATATTGGGCCAAGCAAGTTGAATTGTGCAAATTACATTCGTAACCATGTTCCACACAAGGTAGTAAGAGGGATGACACCCTTTCAAGCCCGGTTTGGATGCAAGCCTGGTGTTGAGCACTTTCGAGTCTTCGATCCAAGGTTATGGGTCGGATTCCCAAGAAGAAATGCAAGGCTTGGAACCACAATCCAAACCTTGTATCTTCAGAGGGTACCCCGATGGTGTGAAGGGACATCGATTGATGAATTCTACTTCTCATGAGCTGTATATTGAGAGAAGTGTTAAGTTTGATGAGTCTTCTTCGACTTCTACTTCTCCACCTATTGAGGTTCTTCAACTCGCTGATTCGGATTCTGACTCATCAGATGATGATACTGTTGAGCATGCTCCTCTTCCGATCCTCCCGACCATCACACCTTGAGTCTTCTAATTCGACACTAGTGATGAAGAGGACTATGTCCCTTCTCACTCAAGTGAAGAATCTTTCAACTCTGAGCTTGATCCTCCTGGTCCCCTTTGGGCCAGGAAAACTTTGCAAAGTGTTGGAGATTTAGTTGGAGATACTTCGGATATGAGATGTACTCGCTCAGATTTCATTAGACCCCACTCTTTCTTCGCCTCTGCTTCTGATCCACAGTCTTTTCGGGAGGCTTCTGGTATTCCTGAGTGGGATTTTTCCATGGATGAGGAGTATTCCTCTCTCATGAAGAATGATACTTGGGATCTCACCACTCTTCCGAAAGGAAGAAAAATCATTCGGTGTAAGTGGGTGTTCGAACAAAGTATGGAGTAGATGGAGACGTCGAAAAGTTTAAAGCATGATTAGTAGCTAAGGGTTTCTCCCAGATAGCTGGGGTTGATTATACAGAAACCTTTGTCCAGTTGCGAAGATGACTTCTATTCGACTGACCCTAGCCATTGCCACAGTGAACAGATGGAAAGTCCATCAAATGGACGTTAAGAGTGCCTTCCTTCATGATGACCTAGAGGAAGAGATCTATATGGAACAACCTCTGGGTTATGTCTAAGATTCCTCCCTCGTTTGTAAGTTAAAGAAGTCTCTTTATGGCCTTAAACAAGCCCCTCGGGCTTGGTATGCCAAGATGGACTCCTTCTTACTTATATCGGAGTTTACTAGGTGTCACTCGATCCAAATGTTTATATTCTATGACAAGATGAATCCATACTCATTCTTGTTCTATATGTTGATGACTTGTTAATCACAGGAAGCTCTTCCTCTATTATTGATTCTCGTGAAAATCACCTTAGCCAAAAAGTTCTCCATTTCGACTTAGGTCCGCTTCATTACTTCCTCGGGATCCAGATTTCACAATCGACTCAGAATCTTGATTTCACAACCTAAGTATGCTCTTGATTTGCTAGCTCGGTTTTAGATGTTCGATTGCAAGTCTCTCCTACTCCTTTTCTTTCTCGGGGTGAAGTTGGTTTCAGATTGCTCTACTCCTTGGTTGATGGTACTCTTTATCGCGGTTGGTGGGAAGCTTGATTTACTCGACTCACACTTGACCGGATTTATCATATGCTATTGGGATCGTGTCAGATTCATGCAGAGCCACATGAGTTGCATTGGAAAGCAGCTAAACGGATCCTTCATTATGTTTGTGGCACTTATGCTGATGGCATTCACTATCATGGAGGGGTTGATATTGACTTGATTAGATTCACAGATTCTGATTGGGCCGGTGACTTAGATCATCAAAATCTACTTCTGGCTATAGTTTCTCTCTTGGTTAGAGTCCTATTAGTTGGTCTAGCAAGAAGCAGAATGCAATTGTGATATCATCTACAGAGGCAGAATACAAAGGAGTAGTTAATGCTGCCATAGAAGCTATTTGGCTACAGGGTATTCTGACAAAGTTTGGCATCCACTTTCGGCGACCTACCATTATCTACTATGATAACACGAGCACAATCTCTATTTGTAGAAATCCAGTTCAGCATCAGTGGACGAAGCACATTGAGATCCATATGCACTTCATACGGGATCTTATTCATGATGGTATCATCGACATTTAGTACATTCGATACGGTGATCGATTGCAGATTTATTCACCAAGCCCTTCACTGAGATGAAGTTTCTTCACTTACGGTCTCTTCTTGGGGTGAGGTCTTTTGTAGCTTCCCATCTTCTTCAGGCTATGTAGTCCTTTTCTTCTTCTTCTTCTAGGAAGATTGTGTTTCAGATATGGGCACCTTATCGTGCCTTTAGTTTTCGGGCCCCATGACACATCTTTCTTAGTTTTTTAGAGTGTCTTCCTCTTCCGCTTGACTCATCACATAGCCGCTACCCCAACTTCGATGAAGGGGGGGTGTTAGTGTGAGTTATCCTATGTGTCCTCCTCTCATGTTGGAGGGTCATCTCACATGGGTCAGGTTTAGGGTTAGGTTTAGGGTTTCATGTGTGTCATGCACTAGGGTTACTCAAGACCTATATGTACCCCTTTTCTATTCATTTATGAGCATGCCAAGGCACTCGTTGTCTTTCCTCGATGCAAGCTTTGTTTCATTGAGCAAGTTCTTCCATTATCGATCATTTTTTCCTCGCTATCGACGGAGCTTTCATGATTCCGTTGGAGTGCAACTACTTCATAGTGCCTCGTTTCTGATTCGATTCTCGCAAACTCTTTTCATAAGCTTCCTTAGTGAAGGGTTCGATCCGAGAGATAGTGGCCAAACAAGATATTTTCTCTTATGTGGGTGGCCTAGACAACATATTTGCCACCACATTTATGCTACCTTTATTATAATTGATCACTAGATGGAACTATTTCAAGGAATCCCATCCACTTCAGAAGGCTCGCCATCGTAATTTAGATCGTGCTTACAAATACTAGAGAGGTTTTGGTCGGTGTGCATAATAGTTTCTTTACGCAAAAATAATGTTTCCATTTATTTATTGCCTGAGCTAGTGCTTACATTTATTTATCATAAGTAGAACATCCTTTAACTCCCGATGTGAAAGTTTATGAATGATAACATATTGGCTTACCTCCCTGTAGCAACACTACTCCCATATCATAATCATTGACATTTGTCTCTACTTCAAAGGGCTGCTACAAATTAGTAATAGTAAGAACTGGAGCATGAATAATCATATATTTCAACAACTCAAAATACTTATGTTTTTCCTTACCCTACCAAAACCATTACTCTTTGTGGTTGTGTGTGTGTAGAAATGCAGCAATATCGGAGAAGCCTGGAATGAACGTCCTCATATATTGTATCGCTCCCAAAAAAATTCTAGTCTCTGTGGCTCCCATTGGTGTTGGCCAATTGGTGATGGCTTCCACCTTCTTCTGATCCACTTGTATCTCTCCTCCTCTAACCACGTGCCCAAGATAGACAAGTGACAGTTGTCCGGAAAATTCACATTTCTTCATATTGCATAGTAGTTGTTTCTCCTTGAGAACTTGCAAGACTTGTTGTAAATGTGTTAGATGTTCCTCCCATGTGATAGTAAAAATTAGAATATCATCCAGATATACAATGACACACAAATCTATGAATTCCCGTGGTACATCATTCATCAACCTTATAAATGTAGTGGGTACGTTACATAAACCAAATGGAAGTACTAACCATTCATACAAACCCTGTTTTGTTTTCAAGGTAGTCTTCCATATATCTTCCTCCTTCATCCCGACTGGTGATATCCTCGACTTGAGATTCAACTTCGTGAAGAACTTTGCATTCTCAAGTTGGTCCAGGAGGTCATCTATGCATGGTAGTGGATATTTATTCTTTACGGTGATCTTGTTTAAAGTGCGGTAGTGACGCACACTCTCCAAGAACCATCCTTCTTTGGCACCATCACAATAGGAAAACCATATGGTGAGGTGTCAGCGATTACCCTTTGGTCTAATAGCTCTTGGAGTTGTTTCTTTCTTTGTTGTAATCTCTAGTAAGGATTGCCTATACAACCCAATGTTTGGTAGAGGGACTCACAACAATTGAATCTCATGCTCTACCTCTTGTTTTGGTGTTAACCCGTTAGGAGTCCGAAATACTTCTGAAAAGAGTGAATAATGTTATCTAAATACTTCTACCCTTGGTTAGAAACATCTAAAATTTCTACCCCATCTTGCTTATCTTTCATTAAAAGTAAACAAAACTGATTATGATTTTCTGAATTAGTCTCTTTGCTTGGTTAGCACTTACCATAGCAATTTTTGTCTTACGTTGGTGTGCTGGATGTCAGAATCGATTCCATCCTTGACCCATCTGTATCATTTCTCCCTTCTCATGAATATGACATACTTGATATATAAGTAAGGACTCCCGAAAACAACATCAAATGCATCAAGTGGAATTACATCATATTTCAATACATTTATATACTCGAGAATTTATCCTAGACTTGAACCTACATCTTCTTATTCGTATCTCTACACCCTTCTTCACCCATCCCAAAGGATATGGATGTGGATGATCGTAAGTTTCAAAACCAAGCTTCTTTACAACCACATCATAAATCAAATTAGATTGAGAACCAATATCAACCAAAACATTTACCTTAGTTCTCTTGATTTGAATTTTGATTTGGAATAGTCTACTCATCTCCTCTTCCTCCTCTTGGTTGTTCATGTTGGTGGTTGTGCATCCAAGCCTCTCATCTACATCAGAATCATCCTCTATTTCCACCTCCCCATTTGTCTTTACAATTGTCATGGATTTCTTTGAATCCTTGGTTCGGTTCTTTGGATGTAACTCCAGATGTAACTTCCAACATGTAGTGTCAGTATGACCATTGATATCACAATTCTTACAAAAATTCTTGGGATCTTTACAAGTATTCAAAGTAGTGGTAGTTTTTTTACCTTTCCCCTTCCATTTACCTTTGTTACTTGTCTTTCCATGCTCTTTCTTTGTTTGATTTGTTGACTGTTTCAACTTTTACTTTGCTTCTCCTTGCTTCCTTTCATCATCTATATAGTATGCTTGTATGCAAGCTTCATTGAGATCCTTGGGCTTCGTGGAGATGACATTCCTTCGAAGGTGAGTGTGAATTCTTCCTAAATACTTGGTCGAATATCCTCATCCTCTAAATCCATATTAAGCAACATGGCTTGTCTCGAAACTTTGTAGTATAGTCGTGCACACTTTGATCACTGCCTTGTCTAAAATACTGCCATTTAATCATTTGGCTAGTCTTATGGCTAATAGGATAAAAGTTAGCTCTAAGAAATTATTTAAAACCCTCCCAAGTACTGATAATAGGACGTTTCTTCTTCTCACAAGTGGCTAGATGGGTTTCCCACCAAACTAGAGCATGACCTTCCATTTTGAGATGTGCAAAGGTAATCCTTTGTGCCTCCGTGACATTATGCACACTAAAGTAAACTTCCAGTTGCTTTAACCATTTATCTAATAACTCTGCATCTACTTTTCCTTCAAAGCTCTTAATTTCAACCTTAGTTTCAACTTTAAAAGGAGCATGATCATATTTTACCTTCTCTTTTACAACTGGAGTTTCTTCTTCACGCCCTTCTACATCTTCCTCATCGTGACTCTTTCCTATGCCAAAATTTTTGGCCAAAGCTTGAACCACTGAGTCCATGTTATCTTGCTTGACTGAAGCTATCTTTTCAGATCTGAGAGTTCTTATTGATGTCTATACATCCTATCCATCATGGTCTCTAGCATCTCAATTCTATGGACCAAGTTCTCTTCCTCCATTTGATCTTGAATTATTTATTTCCACTTCTTTGTAGATATGTCTAGATCACAAGGTAAAACTTCTTTGCCTTTAGACCTTGTCACTGTCATACAAATCACAAGAATGAATACCATAGTCCTGGATACTTATTATCATCTCTGATACCAAAATGATCCATAAACTTCAAACTTTGGAACTTTACAAAATCACAATATTTATTGTTCTACTTTCAATTTGAAAATGACAGTCCTTGTTTAATTAATTGTGAGAAAAAAGAACTTAGAACTAATTTTACAACAAAGGAAATAACAATTCAACACCAAATTTATCCTGGAAACCCCAAGTTGAGGGAAAACTAGTCGGGAAGGGAAATTTCTCTTTCTTCCCAAATTTTATCTGGCCAATTATGAAAGAATACAGATTACAACAAGAGGAAAGGAAGTAAAACAATGTAACACTCCCTCTCTATACTTGGTTGCTTTGTTTCTACACCTTTCTTCTACAAAACAAACTCCAGCTCCAATGGTTTCTCTCTCACACTTTTGCATTAAGACTTCGATGATCTATTCCACTTGCCCCCCCTTATATTTGTATTTTTTCTCATGTCTTCATGTGCACTAGAGAATACGAAATGTTGCACAGAGGAAGAGACACAATTCAGACGCTTCAAATCTGCGACTATTCATGGCTCTATTTTATTTTTTGTCCATAAGTGACAGGACTGCCGGTGTCTACAAACTAGTGGTTATGCAACTGTTATTATGTGTAGGGGCAAGGACACAAACACTGGGACAGTTACACAACCGCCTCTTTGCATAGAGGGGTGGTTCCGTAACTTTACAATTTTCTCTTCATTCTACTAAATTTCTTCTTCTAAAACTGGTTATTCTGGTGAAGTAGTGTTTATTTGGATCCCTATGGATCAACCTTCCTTGTCACAAACAATGACACATATTTCAAAAATAAAAAATGTCAAAGAGGTATCCAAAAGGTTTCATATCCAACTCAAATGGCCAACTCCATACTACTCACGGTGTAATGGCCAATCAAGTGTCCAATAAAATGATAAAATCAATATTGGAAAATATTGTTGATAAAGCATCAAAATTTACATACACAACTATATACCACCCTTTGGGCCTATCAAGCCTCATTTCATATCCCCACCGGAGTTACTCCCTTCTCCTCAGATACGAATATGAAGTCAGATTACCCATAGAATTCGAGCTCCCATCCCTTCGCATATCATTACAACACCTGGTTCATGAAGATGATTACCAACAAGTGTGCCTCGCAGAGCTAGAAATATTAGACAAGAAGTAGGTTTGTGCCTTGGACCATTTAAAAGTGTATAAGAACCAACTCCGTCATAACTACAACAAATGAATCAAACCAAAAGAGTTTGAAATCGGTGATCTTATGCTCAAGGAGAATCAAAAGAACACAACTAAGGAGTGGGAATAACAAGGAAAGTTTGAACTTAATTGGTTGGGACTTTACATTATTATTGTTAAATTTGAGTCCAATGCATATAAGCTATCCTCCGAAGATGGAAAAGAGATCAAAGAATCCATGAAATTGATTCATCTAAAAAATTTCTATTCCGAATCCTTATGATTATACCTCATGTTGGGTGCATATCAACACAACCTCTTATTTCATATATTTATTCTATTATTCTTGCTACATTATTCAAAACCATTTCTATCACGTGTTTCCTTATAATACGTATGTGTATCCCATGTTACACCAATCATGTTCGTCTACATCCATCATGTTCCATCACTTGGTCTCAGTGAGATTATTCATTTGTATAATGCTTGAGTACGATTTTAGGCCACCTTGTCTTTCTCCTTGACATTCATTATTTAAAAAAAAATCAAAACATCAAAAAACACTCAAAAATTAAAAAAACATCAAAACTCCCAACAAATCAACACAACTCAATGAAATCAAACTTTTAACTCCAATCCTAGTGATCATTCCAACCATATTACAAATATCACAATGAATCATCTTATTCCTTGCATGCATCCTTGCTTGGGGAAATTTAAATCACTTATCTCCCTTGCGTGCATCCTCACTTGGGGAAATCTTGACTCTTATTCTCTCTCTTGCATGTCAGTATCCTTACTTGGGGCAATGACCCTTTTTAAATCTTAGATCAATCTTCAATGTGGATCCAAAAAAGAGTGTCATGAGGATTTGCTTAACTCTCGCTCTTTCAATCTAATATGATCCCCTTGCATGTCGATATCCTTGTTTGGGGACATTTCAAATTGCTTAATTATTATTGTGGAGTACATTAGGTCATAGTTAGTTATCTTTATTTATAGTTGTGTTGCATTGTTGCTATTATTTCTTAAATAATTAAAATTATTTCGTTACCATCTTGGCTCATTTATAGCCACGGTACATACTTTTACTATGTATATTGGGGTTTTTAGTCT